>CM053029.1:205609548-205643912 GCA_028564925.1 Lithobates sylvaticus | reverse complement strand
AACAATGGTCTTGTTACAATGGCAATCAAAAGTGGGTGGGATATATTAGGCAGCAAGTAAACATGTTGTCCCTGAAGTTCAAGTGTTGAAAGCAGAAAAAAAATGTACATCGCATTTTTTTTGTATGGGGCTGCGAAAAAGGCCTACAATGGGCAAGTGAACATCAAAACGGGATCACAGAGCAATGTTGATTTGACATCTACCACCTACCTAAACATTGCTGATGACCAAGTACACCCCTTCATTGAAACAGTATTCCCTGATGGCAGTGGCCTCTTTCAGTAGGATAATGCACCATGTCAGTGGTGGCCTGTCCATTGTGGGCGCACCTATTCATGTGCCCAGCCCATTTCAGGACGCCCGACACATGAAATACTATGGCGGGGATAGGCGGGGTGTGAATTTTGAAGCACGTGATTAGAGCCAGAGGCTCTAATAGGCTTCAAAATAGGGTGGGCTCGGAGCGCAGCGCATAGCAAGTGAATTTTAACTATTTTCACATTAACGTTCCTCCCTTCCAATCAGGAGGCAGGTGAGTGAGACCTGTCTCTTGATTGGCCAAAGCATTAGGCGATCCTATTGGATGCCTAATGCTTTGCCGTAAGAGACACGGCGGAGGAAGCCTGAGGAGCCGAGCGGACACAGGGGTCACCGCTTCCTGCCACTGCAGAAGAAGAGGCGAGCCCCATCACTCCAGGAGAGGAGCAGAGCCTCACCATACGAGCGGTAAGTGTAGCCGGACCGGCCGCGGGGGGCGGGGTTGGGTAAAGTGACAGCCGGGGGACGCGCCTAGCTGCACATGATGGGCACAGTGGCTTTATTTGGTGGGCACAGTGGCTGCATATGATGGGAATAGGGCTCCATTTGATGGGCACAGTGGCTGCATATGATGGACACAAGTATTTTTCAGAATTTTTCAGTTTGTTTGCGCCCCCACCCCAAAAATTTTGAGCACCAGCCGCCACTGCACGCTGCCATACTGCAAAAATGGTTCAAGAATGATTTGAGGAACACATTAATGAGTTCAAGCTGTTGACATGGCCTCCAAATTCTCAATGTCTGAATTCAATCGAGCATCTGTGTGATGTGCTGGAAAAACATGTCCGATCCATGGAGGCCTCACCTCGCAGCTTACAGGATTTAACCGCTTCAATACCGCCCGCCGTCATATGACGCCCACAAGGTGGATCTACCATCCTGGGTGGGCGTCATATGACGTCCTCGGATTCCCGGCCGCCTGGGGGGCGCGCGCGTGCGCGCCCGCGGCATCGCTCGGGACCCGGTGCGAGTGCCCGGCGGCCGCGATGTCCGCCGGGCACCCGCGATTGCCCGTTAAAACAACGGGACCGGGCGGGAACGTGGTCTGGTACATGCACATGCAGCGGTGAGGACGCTTCTCTCCTGAGCTCCGCCGCCGACCCACTGATTTTAGCATCTTTTCATCAGCATTGAACCCGCAACTCACACAGGAGGATGGGTAAGAGACCTGCCAAGTCGCTGCCCAAGAAAAACCCGTCCACAAGCTCCATAAAAAGGTTTTTAACAGACCCGGAGGAGACAGAAGACATGGACGGACTAGGCCGCTCTCCACGCGGTGGAAGTTTGGGCGCGGACTCCGCCCCCCGTCGCAGGACGGGGACCAGACATCACTCGCCAGCCTCATCAGCCGACTCAGAGGGCGAGGGGAGTGTGTCCCGTCAATCGGAGGTAGCAGCCCTGGTTAGCGGGCTCCCCACTAAGTCGGAACTGGCCTCAATGCTACTGGGACTCGAACGCTCCATCAAAAGGGAGGTCTCGGCAGTGAGAGCGGATCTTTCACAGGTCCTCGACCGCGTGGAGGAGACTGAAAACCGTCTAGACAGACACGCAACGGCCATCCGGAACCTCCAGGCAACCACCAGATCGTTGGCCATAGCACACAGGATGGCCCTCTACAAGATCGAGGACCAGGAGAACCGTAACCGGAGAAACAACATCCGCATCCGTGGCCTCCCGGAGGCTACAGGGGACGAGGACTTACTTCCGTCCGTGCGCGGCATTTTTAATGGCCTGCTAGGCCAAGCACCGGACTATCCACTGAAAATCGACCGAGTGCATAGGGCCCTCCGCCCGCGTAACCTGGCGACAGACACCCCTCGTGATGTGATATGCAGAGTGCATTACTTCGAGGAAAAGGAACGCATCATGCAGAAGGTACGCTCCATGCCAGCACTAGACTTCGACGGCGCAACGCTATCCTTTTTCCCTGACCTAGCCCGGGAAACACTGGAACGCCGAAGGGCCCTACGCCCACTGACAGAGCTCCTACGCACAACCGCCATTACCTACCGCTGGGGTTTCCCTGCGGCTCTCATAGCGCGCAGAGATGGGAAGACTGCCATCCTCCGGTTCCCGGAGGAGCTGGACAAGTTCTGCGAAGACCTCAACATCCCCCCGCCGGAACTACCGGGCTGGCAAGACGTCATACCCCCGCTCCCTAACAACGCGGAACAAAGATGGCAGAAGACAGACCGAAAGCAACGCTCCCCACAGGCGGAGACCTCTCCTCGGCAAACCTGAGAACCCCACCTCTCCCTGGATCTCAATGCCCGACCGGGCCTCTCTCTCTGGGACGCAAGTATAACCTACCGAAGAAGCCCCGTCTTTTTGTTTTTCAGTTTTACTGTACCTAGTGCTTTTTTGGTTTTGTTTTTTATCACCCGCCATGCGCGGAAACCAGGAACGTGCTGGGGATCCTAAGCCTGGATATTTTTGACGGCCACAGTGAACTTGCCGCCCAGCCTGACACTGGTAATGAGGCTTAGGCCTGTTCTACCCCGCACCCTAGCTCAGTTTGCTATATTTTTTCTTTTTCTTTTTTTTACTTTCATATGAACATGTGCCTATCCCCTCCCCTCTTATTGCACTGTATTTTATTTTATTTTCCATTATTGCACAATTCTTATGCCCATCCACAAGTGTGTTTGAGTTGCTAGATTTTTATGTTGAATGTGACATTTCAAATTAACGATGGGTCGGCGCCGGGGTGATGGACTGGGACCCAAACCGATTTGGTGGGTCGCGCTTCATGGCCAGGACGCCGTCCCCCCCCTTGTGTGGTGGTGGCTCGGGGGACCGCCCCCCTTTTTGCCACGCAGGTATATGCGTGCATTTGCAGACCTGATACCATTAGAGTCTGCGGTTTACATGCTCCAAGTGTTTTACCTTTGTATTTGTTCTTTCCCTCTTTACTCTCCCCCCTCCCCCCCTCCCTTGTCACCCCCTCTTACCACCCCTGTTCTCTTCTGCTCCGGACAGTGCACCCTGGTGATGTCAAAGAATTGGACACCCTTGCGAAGACCCAATGGCTGCCACAAACCTAAATTTCCCTCAATGTGAGAGGTCTCCATGCCTCAGGTAAGAGACACTCTCTCTACAGAGAACTGGCTCGCCTGCAGGGGGACGTAGTCTACCTGCAGGAGACCCACCTCACGCACAATACATCTGTGCGCCTCTTCTCCCCCCAATACCCCACCTGGTATTACAGTCTATCAGATGTTCACAAAGCCAAAGGGGTAGCCATCGGGCTTCGTAGGGGCTCTTCATTCACCCTAGACTCTACATTGAGTGATCCCGCCGGGCGCTTCCTGTTCCTAAAAGGTACACTATATGGCATGCCTTGCACCTTGGCCACACTTTATGCTCCCAACCGCGATCAGGCCAGCTTCCTAAGCTCCACTCTCAAAAAACTTAGAGATTTCGCTCACGGATGTATTCTCCTAGCGGGTGACTTCAACTTACCACTAGAACCTAGCCTAGACACCTCCCAAGGCAAATCATGTGTACCCTATAGAAGCTTGCTACATATACGCAAGTGCCTACACGAGACACAGCTGATGGACGCATGGAGAATCATGCACCCAAAGGCGAAAGACTACACGCATTATTCCCAAGTTCACCTTACTTACTCACGGATAGATCTTTTTATGATAGACCACCACCACCTCCCTCTGGTTACAAAAACATCGATTGAAACTGTCACCATCTCTGACCACGCTCCCATCACTTTAAGCATAAAAATACCCTCCACCCCACTCCGCACCACCAACTGGAAATTGAATGACAACCTTCTTACTGATGAAATTGACAGGGAGATGCTAAGTAAGGAACTGAGATTATATTTTAGAGATAACACCCTACCGGACACATCACCCAGCATACTATGGGAGGCGCACAAAGCGCACATGCGAGGTAAATTGATTGAACTAGGCTCTAGAAAAAAGAGGGAACGCATACACAAACAGAACGCGCTAATAGCCGAAATATGCACCTTAGAACAACAGCATAAAGCCAAGCAGTCCCTAGCAGCACTTCACGCACTGACACTGAAACGTGAGGAATTAAAAGCACTCTTTCACTCTGAACAAAAAAAACACTTCCGCATGGTGGCTCACCGCTACTACGAGGGAGGAAACAAACCAGGCCGTTTACTAGCGTGCTCCCTTCAACAGAAAAAAGCAGCCTCATTCATAGAGAAAATTAAGACCCCCACGGACACACTCGTATATGACACACCAGGGATAGCCAAGGAATTCCAGGAATTCTACCAACATCTGTACCATGTACAACACACAGTCCGGGACCAAGCCACTAGAGCAAACCTCATTAAGGACTATCTGGAACAAGCCAATCTTCCCAAGATAGCCCCAGACATTTTAGCTACATTGGAGGGCGAATTCACCACAACTGAACTTAGCACCGCATTGAAGGCAATGGCTAACGGAAAGGCACCCGGGCCAGATGGCTTTACGGTACTGTACTATAGATCCTTTACAGAAATATTACTACCCCGCCTTGCCTCCTATGCAAATGCTAACTCCAGGGGAGTACCCCTCAGGCCTGAGACCCTCCACGCGCATATCACTGTCATACCAAAACCGGGCAAGGACCCAAGCAACTGCGGGAGCTTCAGACCCATTTCCCTCCTGAACATTGACGCCAAACTCTACGCCAAGGTTATTGCTAACAGATTGTTACCCCTCATACCCCAATGGATATCCCCAGACCAAACAGGCTTCATTCCAGGTAGAGAGGCACGGGATAATTCCCTCCGCACTCTGTCCCTGATTTCGCACGCGAGGGGGTCTTCCCAGCCCACCCTGCTCCTCTCCACTGACGCGGAGAAGGCGTTTGATAGGGTGGACTGGGAATACCTCCTTGCAACACTCTCACACCTGGGAGTGGGCCCATCCCTCCTAGCCCACATAGCCGCGCTATATAACCATCCCACGGCCCAAATACGGATAAATGGCACCCTAAGTAACCCCTTCACACTCTACAATGGTACCCGACAAGGCTGTCCGCTGTCCCCTATCTTATTCGCCATATCCTTAGAACCTTTCCCATCTCTGATCAGAAATAACCCCAACATACATGGAATAAAAGCACACAGCACCGAGCACAAGTATGCGGCCTACGCAGACGACATTTTGTTTTTTGTCCAACAACCACTAATTTCCCTCCCTAACCTCATGCAAGCATTCAACACGTACGGTTTAATCTCCAACTTTAAAATTAATATGCACAAGTCAGAAATATTGAATCTCACAGTACCAGAACGACTGGTGTCACAACTGCAACAATCCTATCCTTTTAGCTGGCAGAAGACTAAAATGAAATATCTAGGAATCTTCCTTACCCCTAACCCGAAATCCCTATTCCGTAGCAACTACCTGCCTCTCCTTAACACAGTTAGATCTGATCTCCAGAAATGGACACAGCTCGCTCACTCGTGGTTGGGACGCATTAGTGTGGTCAAGATGAACATCCTACCCAGGATACTATTCCTCTTCCAGATGATTCCTTTTGGAATCCCAGCAAGTTTCTTTACCCTACTTGACACATTACTAACGAAATATATTTGGAACAGGAGGCGCCCTAGGCTAGCTAGAAGTCTTCTTATAAGACCTAAACGCCAGGGGGGCTTGGCTCTCCCAGATATTAGACAATATTTCAATGCAGTGATGCTTAATAGGCTGTCGGACTGGAAATATCACAGACATAAGAAGCTCTGGGTTGACCTAGAGCTATCCCTCAGTGGCACTGACCTCTCCTCCCAAATGTGGATTCCTAGCCGCTTTAGATCACTGGCCTCTCAGACCTCCCCTCTCACCTTGGCATCCCTCAAGATCTGGGACAAATTGTGTAAGAGACATAATTGGCGACACAACTCTCCGCTGATGCCCCTAACGGGACACAACTTTTTCCCACCTGGCAATATAGACCCTTCTATACACAAATGGAACCTGGATACAGCACCTCTTTTGCACCAAGTAACGAACCAACAGGGCCTAATGCCTATCTCATCCCTAATCCTACAGCAAACTCCGACACACATGGACCACTGGAGATATAGGCAACTCTCAGCTTTTGTTAGATCCCTACCGAAACCTCTACGCTTACTCTCCGACTTATCTCTCATAGAAGCTGCCTTTGCCGACCCCCACCCAGTGGACAAACCTATCTCCTACTTCTATCAAGCTCTTCGGAGCATATCTACCACAGATCACCCCACCTTCTTAGCAAAATGGGAACGAGACCTTAATAAAGACCTAAGCGACGAGCAAAAAACTACCATCTTGCAGCTAACTTGCTCCTCCTCCACAGCATCCAGAACAGCGGACGTCAATTACGCCACTTAATCTACACAGAACTTTCCCGGAGACATCACCTCTTTGCTGGAGGGGATGTGGGGAGCAGGCCTCTCATGCACATATATGGTGGTCTTGCCCACTTATAAGACCGTACTGGTCATCTATACTACACTGGGCAAAAGAAATACAAGGTGATGAGATTGTCAATGATCCATGGGTGGTATTATTGCATTGCACTAGCACTCCATTAGGACCATATAAAAAATCAATAACGCCACACTTACTCAATGCCGCCAAAGCTCTAATCCCCAGGTACTGGAAACAGCCTACTGTACCCTCCCTACGCCAATGGCTGCAGGAGGTAGATAACACATACTATATGGAAGACCTCACTCACTCCCTCAAAAATAAACCCGACTTGGGTAGACAAATATGGTCCTGTTGGTTTGCCTTTAAATACACTAGTGCCTACTCGGAATTGATGGCCCCGCCAACCACTTAGAATGGCCTATTTTTCTTGTTCTTTTTATTTTCTTTTTCTCTTTTTTATGTCCTTAAAGTTTATATGCTAATATAAGGTTAAATGACGGCAGGGTGCACACCGGAGCAGACCACCCCCCCACCTCCCCTTCTCTCTCTTTCTTTTTCTATACTTCCCTTCCCGCCCTATTGGCGGGTGCAGTGATGTTGCACTTTGACTGTTTATTACTATAAGGAACCTGTTTACCGAAATGTTATAGGTGACCAGTTTGACACCTACTTTGCGCCAGTTTTATGACGCCCACGGAAATACGCCTCTGCATAAAGAGAGCGTGACCCGCTCAACAGATATGTAAGGTACTGTTATAACAAGGTTTTATGTTTTACAAGTTGTGTATGTGTGATATTACTGTATCCTATGTACACTGTTACTTCCTTTTCTTTAATAAAAAGTTATTAAACAAAAAAAAAGCCCTGTATTGAAGTGGTTAAAGCATCTGCTACTGACAACTTGGTGCCAGAGATCACACTATACCTTACACACTATACTACACCAGAGGTCCAGTTGAGTCGATGCTTCAACAGGTTAAGGGCAGTTTTCGTAGCAAAAGGGGGACCTACTAAATATTAGGAGGGTGGTCGTAAAGTTATGGCTGATTAGTGAATGTTGCAGCACACAGACAAGCTTCAAAGTAAAGTGTTCCTTATTCATATGATCACATAATAAGGAATAAGGAGTTTTACACTTTGAAACAAGCTTGTCGGTGTGCTGGTGACATATGTGATCCATGGTGTACACCGTGACCAGTTGGGAGTTGTTGCAGCACCCTTTGCACACAGTCATATACCACGTCTTCTCAGAATAAAGATACCTGCACAGAGCGAAATAGAGAGGCTGCCATGTCTTACCTTCTGAGAATACTAGTTTTCTGGCTGTTCTTAACCTCAATACTTTCAGTCACAAGCCTGGAACAAGTATGAAGATAAGTAAAGTCAGGGTGAGGTTAGAAACCCTAATCTGTACACTTGTACCATGTTAGCGAATAGGAAACTGCTGATGTTGGTAGTTTAGCTGACAGCTAAGAAAATAAAGCATGTCTGAACTTTCCCTTTGGATAGGAAACCCTGGCAGGTTTCTTTTTTCTGCTGACTTCTTTTAAAGTGGAAGTAAACCCTTCCATATGACTTTGGCCTACAGGTAAGCCTAGATTAAGGCTTACCTGTAGGTCCAATAAATATCTCCTAAACCTACATGGTTTAGGAGATATTTAGCAATGAAAAGGCATCGCTGTCTACGGCGCATGCGCACTGAGGATGCCGAGATCACGGCGATATGCCGATCTCGTGCGCATGCGCGGGAGTGACGTCATCGCCGCTCCAGCGAATGATAGCGATGGAGCGGCGAGACCCGGAAGTCACTCCGGCCCTGGATGGCGGCGCAGAAGATCGTGGATAAGGACCGCTTTGGAGGCTTCGTTTTCAGGTAAGTCTTTAATAATGAGCTAGTATGCTATGCATACTAGCTCATTATGCCTTTGCCTTGCAGGGTGTCTTTTATTTATTTTTTTTATTTTTTTTAAAAGAGGCTTTTTTTTTTTTAAGAGGCTTTACTTCCTCTTTAAAGTGGTTCTAAAGACTGAGGCCGGGTTCACACTGGAACCGGCTGTGGATCGCACAGGAGCGCTGTGCGTCCCTGTTCACCTGTTTCAGAGCCGAATCTATGCCTGAATTCGGCCCCGAAAGGGAGCCAAAAAATGCACAGCGTTTCTGTGCAGTGCGCTCCGCAACGGAGATATGGGAACCGGCTCCATAGGGAGCCACTCACATTCTCCTGCTATGCGAATTGGATGTGGAGAAACCGCATCTAATTCGCATAGGTGTGAACCCAGGCTTAGGCTGGTTTCACACTACTGCAAATTGGATGTGGGTTTACCCGCATCCAATTCGCATGTCGGGAGATTGTGACCGACTCTCTATGGAGCCGTTTCACACTTTTCCGGAGCGGCTCTGGAGCGAATTGCACAGAAGTCCTGTGCCGTTTGCACAGAAGTCCTGGTCCGTTTCAGGTCCGAATTCAGCAAAAAATTCGGACTGAAATCAGATCTGAAACAGTGAACAGGGATGCACCGGACTAAAAGAAAAAGATAGCGGCACTATCAGAGAATAAAGACAGCTATTGTGCAAAAATGGGAATGAAAGGCTTGCCACACACACACTCAACCCACGGAGGGTCTGCAGACGCGCTTCACACTCCTGTGCTTAATCCTTGCACCGCACCCCTGCTGTGAGCCACGCCGTGATTCAGTGTGAACCCAGGCTGAAGGTTTTTTACCTTCATGCATTCTATGCATGAAGGTAAAAAACCTTCAGTGTGTAGCTCCCACTTCAGCCCCCTTGAATACTTACTTGAGCTCAACCTCGATCCAGCGCTGTGCACAGGAGCCTCGGCTCTCGTGCGTCTCTCCCTCCTCATTGGCTGAGACACAGCAGCAGGAGCCATTTGCTCCTGCTGCTGTCAATCACAGCCAGCGTGGAAGGAGCAGGGGGGTCTATAAGACACACAGAGGCAGCTTGAGAGCTAGCATGCAGTTTGCTCTGGGGGCACTCAACAGGGGGAAGGAGCCAGGAGTGCCAGCAGGGGACCCGAAAAGAGGAGGAGCAGGGCTGCTCTGTGCAAAACTATTACACAGAGCAGGAAAGTATAACATGTTGATTATTTAAAAAAAATCAGAACCTTTAGTTACACAGTTATCACTGGAACCCGACTTTTTCACCTAGTGTCAATAGTCATAAGGCTAATCTGAGCCTTATAGTCCAGATACAGCCTACAGATGGAGCCATTTATCCAACTGTGCATCCAGAGTTGCTGTTTTATATCACAGATACAGCCTAAATATAAACCCTGGCACGCTCACCAGTTTCATGCTCAAGTGCCAGGTTTTCTCTACTGTGGGTGGCCACCGACTTCCAGGTTCTGCCGCCATGACAGTTAATCATGGAGGCAACACTATCCTAAAGGGCAAGTTGGCGTGTGGCTCAACGTCTAAGCAGCACGTCCACATGTTAGCAGCTGGAGCCCCCAGTGCCTCTTGAGCTTTCAGTAATCTCCAACCTGTATCCTGCTCCAGTGGTCCCAAACACTCTAGTCTGCATTATCCTGCTCCAGTGGCTCTGAACATTCTAGCCTGTATCCTGTTCCAGTGACCCCCTCAACACTCCAGCTTGTATCCTGCTCCAGTGACCCTGCACACACCAGACTGGATCTTACTCCAGTTGACCTCCTACCATGAGATCAACTGTGTGCTCTAAACTTGAGAACTAAGAACATGTGGGCATGCCGAGTTCTCATCCTTCATTAGCACTGGGTATCTTGCCTCTCTTCAACTAATGTCCCTCCGGGGACCCAGAAAGGAATCCTCCTCTAATGCCACTACCTAGCCCCAGCTGCTACTATCAAATTATGGTTAGACAGTCTGCCCCTTGAGGGAATGGACTCCCCCGTGCCATAGCCATTTATCTGTGACAGAGCTATTTTCCAATTGTACATCCAGAGCCACTGGTTTAGAGGACAGGCACAGCCTACATAAAGAGCCATGTACCCAACTGTCCATCCAGAGATGCTGGTTTATAGAACAGGCAAAGCCTACATATAGAGCCATATACCCAACTCTCCATCCATGGATGTTGGTTTATAGTACAGGCAAAGCCTACATATAGAGCCATATACCCAACTATCCATTTAGACATGCTAGTTTATAGCCCAGATTAATTATAAAGTCATTTATCCAACTGTCTATCCAGAACCACTGATTTATAGCATAGATAAACCCTACATATATAAACCTTTATCCAACTGTACATCCAGAACCCCTGGTTTGAAGAAAAGGCACAGTCTACATATAGAGCCATGTACCCAACTATCCACCCAGAGATGTTAGTTTATAGCCCAGCTAAGCTTAAATATAAAGTAATTTATACAACCGTCTATCCAGAACCACTGGTTTATTATAGCATAGATACATCCTACATATAGAGCTATGTACCCAACTGTCCATCCAGAGATGATGAATTATAGCCCAGATAAGCCTAAATATAAAGTAATTCAGTCAACTGTCCACCCAGAACTGCTGGTTAATAGCATAAATACCTTCATATAAAACTATTTATCTAACTGTACATAAACTGTATATATAAACCACTAGTTTATAGCCAAGATACAGTCTACGTAAAGATTCATTCATCCAACTGTACATCCAGAACCTCTAGTTTATAGCCTGTATACCACCTACACATGGAGCCATTCCACATGTACCCAACTGTACATCCAGAACCTCTAGTTTATAGCCTGTATACCACCTACACATGGAGCCATTCCACATGTACCCAACTGTCCATCCAGAGCCACTGTTGTTTAGCACAGATGCAGCTATTTAATTTACACAGAATGGTTTAAGCTTGATAGCTCTCATTAGTGCACAACATTAAAACTACAGCTTCTAAAAAAGAAGGCTTAGACAAGAAAACCATTCAGCTAAACCACCAAACCAAATATATGTAATTTAATGTCATCACAAAACCAAAAAAAAGGGGCTTTTTGTCATATTTTAGGATCATGAGTGGTCACAATCTGGGTGACTATGGAGTAAATTTCCTGATGTGGGCGGAACCTGTATAGAAAAGACTAGCTTAGTAGTTCTTTATGGAGCATCCAAGAGGCGCTAATCAAGTTGTCTGTAGGGCCGGACTCTCCCCTTCCTCAAAGCCTGCTGATCTGGCACATAATTTCACAATTTGTATTGACTTTCAAGGAGCTATTTAAAGATCGACGTTGCCGTCTCACATGTGGGGCTCCTAACGCTTCACATCAAAGCTCGACAAGGTTGTACCTCCTGTCGGAAAGACATAGAACAATGAATTTCTCTCCGCCGAGCCCATACCACTTACATTTCAAAAAACCGTCAGCACACCGAACGTGAAACTTTTGTTCAAATTTCAAGGATTTTGATAGCCCAAGTGAATAGACGCAGCTTATTGATTTTCTTGTACAATGACTCCGGGATAACCTATTTTCTCATTTATTTTTAACGACCGCTCATGAGACTTTACAGCTCTCTGAAAAATCAAAATCCCTGTTTGACCCTGAAAATTGTAATTCTGCTCCAGATCACCATTCCTGAATATTAGTCGTCACTAAACTGGTTAAATAAAATATGCCCAAATCACCGGCTCCCACAGGTTATCCCTGCAATTCTAATGACGGCGCTTGTCGGGCTCTTCCAAGCGAGGGAGGAAAATCTTCTTCGGTGCCCATTATACCAAACGTGCCAGAACAGCTTGTTAACCAGGTGGAGGCTTCTGCAGAAAGCTTCCATTAAGGTGCCGTTTATTGCAATTACTATGAAATGTTTCTTTCTAAGGTTGATCCCTGAGAAAAATATAATCATAATTTTGTATATATATATATATATATATATATATATATATATATATATACACACACACACAAAATTATTATTATTCAATTATTATGAAATGTTTCTAAGGTTGATCCCTGAGTGTGTGTGTGTGTGTGTGTGTGTGTTTTAAAGCCCAGATGATCTTTCAGTTTTCAGATAAATATAATAAATGTATTACAACAAAAGGTGAGCAATGTTTTACAGTTTCCTTTGGAAAGCAGACAAGACCTCACTTAAAAAGCACATCTTCTGCCAGCATGCTGTAGAGAAGGATCCTTGTTCTCTGTGTGGAAGTAGTGGTCTCTCTGCAGAGATTCAACACACCCCTTGCTGAGTCAAATCTAGAGCTCTCAATCAGGAAAGCTCATGCTCCTTCCCGATTGGAGACTTGTAGCTCTAAATCAGCAAGGGTTGTATCAGACATTTGTAGAGAGACCTCTGCTTCCACATAGAGATCAAGAATCCTCTTCTGCAGTATGTTGGCATGGAAAGACTTTGTTACTCAGGCTGTGGCTGCTTTTATAAGAAAAAGAAATGAAAGACTTTGCACATCTTTTATTGTGATGCTTCTGGAATGTATTTAGCAGATTTATACAGAAAGTTTAAAGTCTCACTAAAGGCAAATTGTTTTACTTTTGGATAGTCGAGAGGGTTAGAACACCTGTCAGTTTATTATTGCTGTCTGTGCCACCATTAGGGAGATTCCCCCCTCTCGATTTGTCCTGGTGATCGTTATTACCAAGAGTGAAAGTGAAATAAAATCCCCAAATTTAAGTTGTCCCCATAACAGTAATAGAGGGGAAATCTTCCAATGGAAGATTCTGGTGACAACCAGGGATTTCCTCACTTTGGAGGGATTTCCTCTCACTTCCTGTTTGGCTGTTTGACAGGAAGTTAAGGGAAATCTTGGCAATGGGACACAGTTGGCAAAAAATTAAAACCGGACAGGGGTTATAACTCTCCCTTACTCTACACAAAATGAAAAAAAACAAAGTTTTGCCTTTAGTTGTACATTATTTGGGCTATAAAGCTGATCTAAGTCTGCATTACAAATCAAGCTCCTTTTCTAAAATAAAGATTTTAACACCTGGTAATAGTCACCCTCATCCCACAATCTCCCGCCTTGCTGTTCTGGTTGCAAAACAGTTTCTGACTGGTCGTGTCGCCGCCTCCATCATCAACATAATCACACCCCACACTAGAGTCAATACAGGACCAGCACCCATGTCATTGCACAAGCAGTGTATTTATTAGCTTTAATTCAGTTGAATAGTTGTGAAAGCAATATAATTAATTTATACATTTAGCTTTAGGTGTTAAAAAACCCTGTGTACTTTTTTTTTTTTGCTGTGTCCCTATTGGAAGATTTGTTCTCCCTCTGTCCCTATTCTGGTGACAACTGTATAATTTTGGATTTTCCTTCACTTCCTGTCCCAGAGACACAACAGGAAGTGAGAGGGGATCTATTCAAAATACCGGAAATCACGTGTAGCGCTTACCTCTGAAGGAGCTGCTGATGTCTGAGTCCCCTGATTCCGGATGACAGCAACCTTTCCGGCAGTGCACTCACCCTCTGACACACCAAGGGCTAAATCTGGAGGATTTAGAAATAACAAAATAAATCAGCGCTATGGAATGAAAGGGCTGCAAAAAAGAATTCAGATATACAGATCCTAAAAAAACTGTTATAAATCCAATGTTTGCCACATAAATAAAATAAAAGGAAACCTCAAAATAAAATATTATTATCACAAACAGATGTAACTTGGAAAAATTTGAAATTGTGCAATAAAGAATAAAGCCAGTAATATAAAAAAAATCTCTGTGTGTAAAGTCCATTTATATGGTGCCAACAGCATTTAATCCTCCACCATCAAATCTCGACTGAATATAAATCTGCCAGAATATGGGCCAACACCACCACCTGTCAGACTGAACACTTGCCAGACTCACTCCTACAATTTGTCCATGTCCAGCATCATCTCATAAGTGTGGTCTCAAACGTCAGCTACGATATGGCGCCAGTATCTGGGAACCCTCTATACTCAAACCGCGATCCCACACCAAGCTGTAACTTAAAAAAAAAAAAAAAAAACAACAAAGAAACTCCCAAATAGAGCAAGCCAGTGTAGTGTCGATTTACTAAGGCTGCATTCACACCTGAGCATTTTCAGCTCGTAAAACGCCCCAAAAAAACGCCTGAAACGCCTCCCGGTGTCATGTGCCTTGTTAGTGTTACAAGGTCTCAGGTGTGAATGGGGAGCAGGTGTGTTGAATTTGGTGTTATCGCTCTCACTCTCTCATACTGGTCACTGGAAGTTCAAAATGGCACCTTATGGCAAAGAACTCTCCGAGGATCTAAAAAAAAGAATTGTTGCTCTACATAAAGATGGCCTAGGCTATAAGAGGATTGCCAAGACCCTGAAACTGAGCTGCAGCACGGTGGCCAAGACCATTCAAGACACACTGCATCAAATTGGTCTTCATGGCATCCTAGAAGGAAGCCTCTTCTAAAGATGATGCACAAGAAAGCCTGCAAACAGTTTGCTGAAGACAAGTAGACTAAGGACATGGATTACTGGAACCATGTCCTGTGTTCTGATGAGACCAAGATAACGTTTTTGGTTCAGATGGTGTCAAGCGTGTGTGGCAGCAACCAGGTGAGGAGTACAAAGACAAGGGTGTCTTGCCTACAGTCAAGCATGGTGGTGGGAGTGTCATGGTCTGGAGCTGCCGGCACTGGGAGTTACAGTTCATTGAGGGAACCATGAATGCCAATATGTACTGTGACATACTGAAGCAGAGCATGATCCCCTCCCTTCAGAGACTGGGCCGCAGGACAGTATTCCAACATAACGACCCCAAACACACCTCCAAGATGACCACTGCCTTGCTAAAGAAGCTGAGGGTAAAGGTGATGTACTGGCCAAGCATGTCTCCAGACCTAAACCCTATTGAGCATCTGTGGGGCATCCTCAAACGAAAGGTGGAGGAGCACAAGGTCTCTAACATCCACCAGCTCCATGATGTCATCATGGAGGAGTGGAAGATAACTCCAATGGTAACCTGTGAAGCTTTGGTGAACTTCATGTTCAAGAGTAGGGTTGAGCGAACCCGAACTGTAAAGTTCGGGTCCGTACCGGACTTTAGGGTGTTCGGGTCCCGGACCCGAACAATTGACTGTATGTTCGGGTTCGAGTCCGGTGTTCGGGGATTTAATGTTGCTTTTTAAAATGTCTTTTAAAAGCACTCGCGGCTATATGAATTGATATTCATATAGCCGCGAGTGCTTTTAATACAGAGAACAGTCATTGAAGTCATTTATTTTTAAAAAGTTAGTCATAAAAAGTGTTTGGGGACCCGGGTCCTGCCCCAGGGGACATGTATCAATGCAAAAAAAACTTTTAAAAACGGACGTTTTTTCTGGAGCAGTGATTTTAATGATTAAAGTGAAACGATAAAAGTGTAATATTCCTTTAAATTTCGTACCTGGGGGTGTCTATAGTATGCATGTAAAGGGGCGCATGTTTCCTGTGCTTAGAACTGTCTCTGCAAAAAGTGTCATTTTTGCAGAAAAGAAAGCCATTTAAAATCACTCGTGGCTAATGTGTATTGTCGGCTCCCGTAATACAGAGAACAGTCATTCATTGAAAGGCATTCATAAAAAAAAAAGTAATTGATAAAAAATTAAAAAAACAAACAAAAAAAAAAGCGTAGGGGTCCCCCCAAATTCAATAACCAGGCCCTTCAGGTCTGGGATGGATATTAAGGGGGACCCCAGCCAAAAAAAAAAAAAAAATGGCGTAGGGTCCCCCTCAAAATCCATACCAGACCCTTGAGGTCTGGGATGGATTTTAAGGGGAAACCCAGCCATAAAAAAATGGCGTGGGGTCCCCCTCAAAATCCATACCAGACCCTTATCCGAGCACGTTAGCGCCCCCCCCCCCTCCCGCCTGAACCGTACCAGGCCACATGCCCTCAACATTGGGAGGATGCTTTGGGGGTCTAAGACCCCCAAAGCACCTTGTCCCCATGTTGATGAGGACAAGGGCCTCATCCCCACAACCGTGCCCGGTGGTTGTGGGGGTCTGCGGGCGGGGGGCTTATCGGAATCTGGAAGCCCCCTTAACAAGGGGACCCCCAGATGCCGGCCCCCCCCCTGTGTGAAATGGTAAGGGGGTACAAAAGTACCCCTACCATTTCAACAACAAAGTGTCAAAAATGGTAAAAATGACAGGAGACGGTCTTTGACAATTCCTTTATTAAAATCTTCTTTCTTCTTTCTTCTGGTCTTCCTTTCTTCATCTTCTCCTTCCGGCATCTTCTTCTTCCGATCCGCTTCTTCTTGGCCTTCTCGTCCAGCATCGGTGTCTCTTCTGGGCCGCTCCGCGCAATGGGAGGCTCCCGCTGGGTGAGGCTTCTCTTCGGTATCTTCTTCCACGGCGTCGGTCTCTTCTTGGGCCACTCCTCGCAATGGGAGGCTGCCGGTGTGTGAGGCTTCGCTTGGGCTGACAGGTCTTTTATAACGGAGGGCGGGGCCACCGCCACCTGCGCGGAGCGGCCCAGAAGAGACACCGATGCTGGACGAGAAGGCCAAGAAGAAGCGGATCGGAGGAAGAAGAAGATGGAAGAAGAAGATGCCGGAAGGAGAAGATGAAGAAAGGAAGACCAGAAGAAAGAAGAAAGAAGATTTTAATAAAGGAATTATCAAAGACCGTCTCCTGTCATTTTTACCATTTTTGACACTTTGTTGGTGAAATGGTAGGGGTACTTTTGTACCCCCTTACCATTTCACACAGGGGGGGGTGGAATCTGGGGGTCCCCTTGTTAAAGGGGGCTTCCAGATTCCGATAAGCCCCCCGCCCGCAGACCCCCACAACCACCGGGCATGGTTGTGGGGATGAGGCCCTTGTCCTCATCAACATGGGGACAAGGTGCTTTGGGGGTCTTAGACCCCCAAAGCATCCTCCCAATGTTGAGGGCATGTGGCCTGGTACGGTTCAGGCGGGAGGGGGGGCAGCTCTCGTCTCCCCTCTTTTCCTGCGGCCTGCCAGGTTGCGTGCTCGGATAAGGGTCTGGTATGGATTTTGAGGGGGACCCCACGCCATTTCTTTTGGCTGGGTTTCCCCTTAAAATCCATCCCAGACCTCAAGGGTCTGGTATGGATTTTGAGGGGGACCCTACGCCATTTTTTTTTTTTTTTTTGGCTGGGGTCCCCCTTAATATCCATCCCAGACCTGAAGGGCCTGGTTATTGAATTTGGGGGGACCCCTACGCTTTTTTTTTTTTGTTTTTTTTATTTTTTATCAATGACTTTTTTTTTTTTATGAATGGCTTTCAATGAATGACTGTTCTCTGTATTACGGGAGCCGACAATACACATTAGCCGCAAGTGATTTTAAATAGCTTTCTTTTCTGCAAAAATGACACTTTTTGCAGAGACAGTTCTAAGCACAGGAAACATGCACCCCTTCACATGCATACTATAGACACCCCCCAGGTACGAAATTTAAAGGAATATTACACATTTATTGTTTCACTTTAATCATTATTAAAATCACTGCTCCCGAAAAAACGGCTGTTTTTAAAAGTTTTTTTTGCATTGATACATGTCCCCTGGGGTAGGACCCGGATCCCCAAACACTTTTTATGACTAACTTTTTAAAAATAAATGACTTTAATGACTGTTCTCTGTATTAAGGGGGACGGGAGCCGACACTTTATTATAGCCGTTCGGGTCCCCATTGACTTCAATGGGGTTCTGTGTTCGGGGTCAAGTTCGGGTCAAGTTCGGCCCCGAACCCAAACTTTTTTCTGAAGTTCGGCCGAACCTGCCGAACCCGAACATCCAGGTGGCCACACAAAATATTGACACTTTGGCCCAATTTGGACATTTTCACTTAGGGGTGTACTCACTTTTGTTGCCAGCGGTTTAAACATTAACCATTTGCTTACTGGGCACTTAAACCCCCCTCCTGCCCAGACCAATTTTCAGCTTTCCGTGCTCTCACACTTTGAATGACAATTACTCAGTCATGCAACACTGAACCCAAATTAATTTTTTGTCCTTTTTTTCCCACAAATAGAGCTTTCTTTTGGTGGGTATTTGATCACCTCTGGGTTTTTTTATTTTTTGCGCTATAAATGAAAAAAGACCGAAAATTTTGAAAAAAAAAAAAAAAAAAAAAAACGCATTTTTCTTTGTTTCTGTGATAAAATTTAGCAAATTATTAATTTTTCTTCATATATTTTGGCCACAATTTATACTGCTACATATCTGTGGTAAAAATAACCCAAATTAGTGGATATTATTTGGTCTTTGTGAAAGTTAGAGAGTCTACAAACTGTGGTGCAAATTATACAAAATTGATCACACCTTGTGACCCGAAAAAGCCAGGAAAGTACAAATACCCCCCAAATGACCCCTTTTTTGAAAGTAGACATTCCAAGGTATTTAGTAAGAGGCATGTGAGCTTTTTGATGTTGTAATTTTTTCCCACAATTCTTTGCAAAATGAATTTTTTTTTATTTTTTTCCCACAAAATTGTCAATGTAATAGGTTATTTCTCTCACATGGCATGTGTATACCACAAATGACACCCCAAAATAAATTCTTCTACTCCTCCTGAGTATTACGATATCACATGTGTGGGACTTTTTCACAGCCTGGCCACTTAGAGAGGCCCAACATGCAGGGAGCGCCATCACGTGTTCTAGGAGCATAAATTACACATCTAACTTGTTGACTACCTATTACACTTTTGAAGGCCCTGGAGCACCAGGACAATGACACGTGACACTGACGTGGCACTGATGACAGATGGCACTGATACGTGGCACTGATGACATGTGACACTGATGTGGCACTGATGACAGATGCCACTAATACAGGGCACTGATGACAGATGGCACTAATATGTGGCACTGATGACAGATGGCACTTATACGTGGCACTGATATCATGTGGCACTAATACGTGGCACTGATGAGAGATGCCACTAATACGTGGCACTGATGACACGTGACACTGATAACAGATGGCACGTGACACTGACAGGTGGCACTGATGACAGATGGTACTGATACGTGGCACTGATGATAGATGGCACTAATATGTGGCACTGACACATGTCACTGATATGGCACTGATGACAGATGGCACTATGTGGCACTGATGACACGTGGCACTGATGACAGGTGGCACTTCTACATGGCACTGGGGACAGGTGGCAGCGGGGGGCGGATGGCACTTTTTTTGTTTTATTGTTTTTTTTTTTTTACTTACGTCCACTGCAGCCGCTCATCTCTCCCTCCTCACACGCTGTCTCTGTGTGAGGAGGGAGAGCGGCGCTGAGAGATGATCTCATATGAGATCATCTCTCATTGGACACGCCAATCGCGCTGTAAACGGCCGCTGTGATTGGCCTTTTACAGCGATCTGTGACTGGCTGTGTCCGAGGGACACGGCCAGCACAGAACTTCCCCGATGCGCGCTCTCAGGAGTGCGCATTGAGGAAGTAAAAAGGAGGACATCCAGTGACGCCCTCCCGGCAGTTAGCGTCTACGCTGTAGCCGTCTTTCAGCTATAGCGCGGGCGCCAAGTGGTTAATGGCTGTGTGTTGAGTTATTTTGAGGGGACAGCAAATTTACACTGTTATACAAGCTGTACACTCACTACTTTACATTGTAGCAAAGTGTCATTTCTTCAGTGTTGTCACATGAAAAGATATAAAATAGTTACAAAAATGTGAGGGGTGTACTCACTTTTGTGAAATACTATACATACATTTACAGTACATGCCAAAAAAAAAAAACTAAATTGATTTTGAAAAAGGCAGCCAGACATCCAGGCTTTAGTTCTGTTCAGCAAGTCTTTTGATTTATTTGGTTAGTTTTGAGATAGGTGACTGAGTCTGGAACAGTGGTCTCCAAACTGTGGCCTGGTGGCCAGACACAGCCCTTTGCTTGCCTTTATCTGGCCCTTGGGGCACTATTCCTCCCACTGATGCCAATGATGGGGAATTATTCCAGCCATTAAACCAACAAAGGGACACTATTCCTCCATCCAATACCAATGATGGGGCGCTTTTCTTCCCACTGATACCAACAACGGGGCACTATTCCCCCCATTAAAACCCATGATGGGATATTGCTTACTCACATTGAGGGCATGACATTTTTTACTGCCACCAGTCACAGTTCGCCCCCACTAAAGCCTGATGGACAGTAAACTGGCCCTTTGTTTAGAAAGTTTGGAGACCCCTGGTCTAGAAAAACAAATATATGAATGGAAGGTAATTTTTTTTTCCTGCAGAAATCAATGCGATCCCCCCTAAGACAACCAACGGCAAAGACATTGTGTCGGCCTCGGAAAGAGAGACTGAGGCTACCAGCAGCACCGAACATGTGCATGCCTCAAAAATCAACATTGGGGCCACCAGTGGCACAGACGGTGCCCACCAGCAAACAGCAGAGGAGCTGGAGTTCACCACATCTGTAAAGACTGTAGCTGCATCAAAAAAGATGGGCTAAAAAAAGATGGGCTACAGATCAGCATCCCTCCAGAAAGAAGGGTTGAGATCACCGCTACTACAGACAATGAGGCGATCCAAATCCAATCCGCCAACTCCAAAGACATTGAGGAGACCACAACACAGAGTGATCCTAGCTCAGACAGTGTCTACAGTTCAGCAGATGAACTGGAGTCCACCATAGCTGTAAAGACTGTGGCTGGGCTAAAAGACGGTATAGAGACCAACATATCTACAGAGACAGTGTCAATTCCAGAAAGCGGGATTGAGATCACTGATACTACAGGCAATAGGATTGACTCATAAGAAACAATCCAATCCACCAAAGCCGCAGACATTGTGGAGACTGTTCCCACCCTGGCAGATGGGATTGAATCTACAGCTGTAGAGATTGTGGCTGAGCCTAAAGATGGGATCAAGATCAGCATCCCTACAGAGACTGCATCGATCCCAGAAAGTGGGATTGAGATCACTGCTACTACTAAAACTGTGTCCACCTCAGAAACCACAGACATTGTGGAGACTGTGCCCACCTTGACAGATGGGATTGAATCCACAATTGTAGAGATTGTGGCTGAACCTAAAGATGGGATGGAGATCAGCATCCTTATAGAGACTACGTCAATTCCAGAAAGTGGGATTGAGATCACCGCTACTAAAAGACAATATGATTGACTCAACCTGAAGTATGATTGACTGAAACAATCCAATCCACAACAGACATTGTGGAGACTGTGCCCACCCTGACCCTATAAAAGGAATTGAATCCAGAATTGTAGAGAATGTGGCTGAACCTAAAGATGGGATGGAGATCAGCATCCCTATAGAGACTGCGTCAATCGGAGAATGAGGGATTGAGATCACCACTACTACCGAAACTGTGACCACCTCAGAAACCAAGACTGAAGTTACCAACGGCACAGACAATGTTACAGACCACGCTGTTCTTCGAGGAAAAGAGAGAGTGT
The DNA here is from genome assembly GCA_028564925.1 of Lithobates sylvaticus. Lineage (NCBI taxonomy): Eukaryota > Metazoa > Chordata > Amphibia > Anura > Ranidae > Lithobates > Lithobates sylvaticus. The sequence continues at coordinate 205,621,845 of CM053029.1, read as the reverse complement.
TCCTCCACTCACCACCCAAGAGGAACCTGCCGAGGACAAGCCCCACCCCCGCAGAGAATCTGTCCAAACTACCCAGCGGAATGCCACCCCTGCACGCAGAAGGTGGTCATTCTTTAGCAGGGTCAGGGCTTTTTTCCGTAGAATGAGAAGAAAAAGGTAAGAGTTATGAACAATACAACATACAAATTGGCTGAACAAGGTTAATTTTATTTAGTGATTTTTCATATTGTTGGGGTCTTTGTATACAAAGGGAATTTTTGATGGAAGGCCCCCCCCCCCCACCAGCCTCCTTTCTATTTTTTTTGAAACTTCTAACTGTTTAACAGCAGTTGATATAGCACATCTCTAATTATAGTCTTTAATGCCAGTGGTGGCCAGTGACTAATAGTATACCACGTGTCTCAATGGTCACCCTGAAGTATCTACTGCAATCCTGCATTGCTGGTGAGTGTTTGATTCCCACTAATACAAGTCAATTCCATTGGTGCCTCTTTTAAAAGCTTCATTTCTATTTGTCCTTCGTAAAAATTTCTCCTATTGTGTGGGCAGTTAGTGAACAATCCACTTTAAAAGATACGTTTATTTAAAAAAAAAAAACTTAATAAATAACCCCGGCCACTTGAGTGCAGTCCCCGTGTTGAATACCGTCCTGCAGAATATGGCTTTCCCATAGGAATAATTAAGTAGAATGTAGTCATACAACCTACTTACATTTGTTCAGTTAACTTTATTCATACTTGGAAAAAAATTATTGAAATAAACGTAGATGGAGGTAAAACTAATCTTCTGTTTGTTTTTGCTTTTAGGAATCAACAAGAAACAGTCCACAGTTTCCGTTCCGACTGTAAAAACCTAAGCATATCGGAGATGGAGCGTTTTCAAAGGTAAGTGATCGGATCGCATTTATATCCATATACCAGACAGGGAGGAGTGATGACTCACTTTAACCACTTGAGCTGTGGAAGATTTTACCCCCTTCATGGCCAGGCCACTGTTTGCAGTTCAGCACTGCGCTACTTTAACTGGAGAGTGTGCAGTCATTCAATGCTATACCCAAACAAAATTTACATAATTTTTTTTCACACAAACAGAGCTTTCTTTTGGTGGTATTTAATCAGCACCGCAAGGCTACTGAAAAAACTGCACCAGCAGCTCGTTATTTGCGCCGGTGGTTTTGGCAGCAGCGCATATATGGAATATCTCCTAAACGGCGCACGTTTAGGAGATATTCACGGTACCTACAGGTGAGCCTTGTTATAGGCTTACCTGTAAGTAGAAGTGGTGGAACAGAGATTACAACCACTTTAAGGCTGTATTTACACAGTTGCGGAGCTTTAACATCTATTATGGTTGTGCCAAAACTTGCATCATGTTAAGACAGCCCATTCATTTAAATAGGCTTCCTAATTCTCCAAGATTTACCATAAGGCTCGGTTCACACTACCGCGACTTGGGATCCGACTTGTCAGACCTCAAGTCGCCCCAAGTCGCTTGACATTAGGAATTACATTATAATCAATGAGAGCCATCTTAATGGATACTACTGAAGTCGCTCCGACTTCAGAAAAGGTTCCTGTACTACTTCAAGGTGACTTCTAGGTGACTTGTACCCATTGATTTCAATGGAAGTTGCCTCCAAGTCGGATCTCCATCTATATTGAAGCGACTTTACAGGAAAAGAAATGTGTTTACTCAGGCAAACCCCACCCTCCCAGAGAGCTGATTATTCTGTGATTGGCCACAGCCAAAGTCACCTGGCCTGGGGGCGACTTGAAGTTGTGTTGTAAATAACTCGAAGTCACGTTAAAGTTGCTTCCAAGTTGCTTCCAAGTTGCCTTGCTAAGTCGCGCTGTAAGTCGTGTTGCCCCAGTGTGAATCGGCACTAAAACAGTGGTTATCAACCCTGTCCTCAGGGCCCACTAACAGACCAGGTTTTCAAGATAACTGAAATACATCACAGGTGATATAATTTGCTGCTCAGTGATTGCAGTATACTAGTCTGCATCTCCCCAAGGTAATACATAAAACCTGGCCTGTTAGTGGGCCCTGAGGACAGGGTTGATGACCACTGCCATAAAAGGTGCAATAATAGGGTGCATTGGGGTGCCAATAATAGAATTTCACATTAAACCGAACTAACCCTAAGCTGACTAAGCCATGTGAAAAAGTATATACTTACTTACCTGTTTTTAACTGGACTAGAGCAGGTTAGTCAACATAGGTTGAATGGCAGCTCACAAATGCACATAACATGTGCTTTCACACATCACAGTTGCTGCAGCACAACAGTGTAAAGCCGAGTTCAAGGAAATAGCTGCTTCTCTATTAAGATAAAGGGTTGATTTACTAAAACTGGAAAGTGCAAAACCTGGTGCACCTGCATGGTAGCCAATCAGCTTCTTACGTCAGCTTGTTCAATTGCTTTGACAAAAATACCTGGAAGCTGATTAGCACCTGATTTTGCACTCTCCAGTATTAGTAAATCCACCCCATAGTATCTACATTAAGACTGGGTTACACTGTATGTGTGTTGGGGCACTGCGCTGCCAATGCGTCCAACCGGACTGCGTTCTTGTGCTTGCCAGAGGTGACACCGACACCTATGGCCAAGCAGAACACAGTGCAATCCAGCCAAACTGATACTGAGACCATAATTTAGAGCAATTAACCCCAAAACCCAACTGTGGTTTTAGGAACATTAAATTTACAAAACATATAGTGCATGCTCATTAGGAGCCCAGCGCTACATATATGTATATTTAAATCCACAGTGCATGTTTCTACAAGCAAATCTCCGGCAACACCCATTCTTCGAAGGGATAAACTGGGATGAATTGGAAGCTGGGAACGTACGTCCACCATACATCATGGAACCTGTAAGTATTTGACAATGAAATGGGATCATGTCTATAGTGCTATGTCTGCTGTTTTGCATTCTCTATTCTGCCTCCCACAGGCGGGTATAAGGAGCTGCATTGCCTTTTTTGTGCAAGTGCTAGCCAATAGATTGCACTTTTAGGATGGAAAAACAATCCATAGTGGACCAATTATAAGTAATGCATCTATAAAGTATAAAATCTATCAACATTTCATAGAGATCTTCCTATTTCTAACTGCCAAGTTCCTCTAGAGAATTTAGAATCAGTGCAGCATATAACAATCATTTATAAACATGCCTGTACAGTAATAATATAATGATTACTGTATTCATATTGATGCAGAGGGCCAATCATGACTGGTCCTTTCATATATTCACTCAGCACATAGCAAATAACAGAAGTTGCCCAATAATAATAATATTCCATATAGTGATAATTAGACATTATTTGAAATCTTTATTTCCTGTCTATAATATATTTATTCTCACCACAGAGCCCAAAGGTGAACCGGTCAAAGAAGATGAAATTGGATTTCTCAAAAAGCAAAAATGACTTTGAAATTTCAGATGTCTCTGGATTGGACGTTGTCAGCGACCGATGGAAAGAGATGCTACAACATAAGGAAGTACGGAATCAGGATCAGCCCAGGTTCATTCCGGATCCTAAAGTCAGACATCATTGCTATACCCATGAGCTGTATACACGGAGTAGGAATGCTGGTGACATCATTGAACTACAGCTATTGATAATTGGAAGCAGGCCAGATGTACATACAGACCACCAGGTGGTATTTTTTATGAGGGGGGATTGGAGGGGATATGTGCTAGGAGGGGGATTAGTGCTAGGAAGGGGGGTTTTCTAGGAGGAGGTATTGGGGGGAGATATGTGCCAGGCAGGGTACATGGGGGAGGCCATGGCAGGTCAACCCCTGCATATCCCCTCCCCTTTGCTAGGAGGGGGGATTAGTGGTAGGAGGGGATATGGGAGAGATATTTTCTAGGAGGGGGTACATGGGGGGACCATGGCAGGTCAACCCCTGCATAGCCTCTCCCCCTTTGCTAGGAGGGGGAATTTGTGGTAGGAGGGGATATGGGAGGGTTATTTTCTAGGAGGGGGTATTGGGGGAATATGTGCTAGGCAGGGGTACATGGGGGGGGGACCATAGCAGGTCAACCCTGTATAGGCCCTCCCCCTTTGCTATGAGGAGAGATTAGTGCTAGGAGGGGGTATGGGGGGATATTTTCTATGAGGGGGTATTGTGGAGGGCTATGTGCTAGGAGTTGGTACATGGGGGGACCATGGCAGGCCAACCCCTGCATAGCCCCTCCCCCTTTGCTAAGAGGGGGTATTGGGGGTGAGAATTTTTTTTAGGAAAGGAGTAGGGGGGTATGGGTTCAGAGAGTGAATTTGGCAGGGAGGATTTGTACTAGGATGGGATATTTTTGTTGATGATATGATTGATGATGGATTTGCACCATGGGACTTTTTTGGTTGGTCAACAAGATTTGGTCCTGTGAGTTGGCGGACGGCTTTCATTGTGATTGATATGGATCTACATCGCTGGGTGATATGATTGATGATGGATTTACACCATGGGACTTTTTTGGTTGGTTAGCAAGGTTTGGTCCTGTGAGATGGGGGGTGGCTTTCATCGTAATTGGCATGGATAATTTTTCTTGAGCTTTTCTTACACTAAAGGTGCCAATAATGGCCAACAATAAATGTATATTAATTAAATTGATGATATTAATTAAAAAGTGGAATATAATACAATTGTATATAAAAAATATAAATATTTTTTAAAAACTGTTATTTTCGGTTTTCGGGTAAGTGCATTTTCAGGTTTGGTTTCGGCACCAAAATTTCCATTCGGTGCACCCCTAACTGATTTGGTTTATTTTCACCAAAGAAATGTAGCAGAATACATTTTGTCCTAAATTTATGAAGAAAGGTTAAGTGTAATTCAGTGTAATCATCCACTCATCTCTGCAGTAGAGATACATTTATCATCAATGACCCTCCAACATGTAGGAAGAGCTGCACACACATGGACAGGGTGGTTTGTCTCCAGGAGGAGTTTTAGGCCATTTTGGAATCAGAGGGCTTGTGCTGATTATTCTGTCCAGGTTTGTACATTTCCTACTTAGAGCTGTCCTATATTTTTTCTTGCCATGTTGCTATAGATCGGAGTCTGCTACTGGTCAATCACGATCTACCTTTCAATCCTGGCCATGCAATTACTATAGATCGTAATACCGCTGTGCTGCCAGATTCTTACTCCTGGCCCCTGCACTCTGTGTTACTTACTCCTGAACGCTGCAATACTTACTCCTAATCCCTGCAATCATCACAGCTCTTTTGTATCCAGAATGGTCTGTGGCCCAAACCCAAAAATCCAGATCCAGTGAGCCGAGTAAACAACACTGAAGAAATGGCTGCACTCCAAGAGCCATCAAAATTCTTGTTTAATAAACGAACATCCCAAGTGTTACAAACCGTAGACGTGTTTCACACTAAAAGGTGCGCTTATTCATTACTGCATTATTATTGCAGTGAGCCGAGTGCATGAGAGGTATTTTCCTAATGTCCTCTCTGGTACCCCAACCCAAAGGTTCACCGCAAAGAAGAGGCTGTGTCTGCAGCAGATGCGGTATAAGAAGAGATACCTGCTTTTTTCTGTCCCTCTTATCCTGGCCAACCTGGTCTCTGCCTCAAGGACTGCTTCTGTCGCATCCACACACTAGTGGAGTATTAGTATAGAGTACAGCACAGTCTAGGGCACACAATTTGCACACAAGAGTTAAAATCAGAAGCTGGAAAGTTTACAGATACAGTTCTGAAAAGTAAAAAAAAAAAATTCAAATAAAGTTAAAAAGTTGATTTTATTAAGTTATTGTTCTGTTGTTTCTGTGTTTTACTGTTAACCGTTGTTGTTTCCTTTGCAGCAATGATCTGTTATTCTGACAGCAACAGGATGTTGCTGTCAGAATACATATGTCAGTGCTTGCAGCACTGCAGGAGGAGATTTCTCATCCGCAGTTAAAAAAAAAGAGCGTATATGTCCAAGCATGAGGGGCCTGGGGTGGTCAGTGTGTGGATCACACCTGTCTTCGGCATATTTTTTTTTTTACTTTTTTGGCAAAGATTTCTTCATCCAAATCCACGGGCTAATGAAAAAACAGAACATTACATGTATGCCCAACATTAGAAGTGGGTGGATGCAGGGCGGAATATTCTAATGGTGGTTATAACCCACACTTTTTCTTGCATAGATTTCTTCATCCACAGCAATCCATGCGAATGGAGGAATCTGTTAGGATCTGTTAAGAATAGGGCTGTTACTGATTAAAATTTTCGTGTTCGATTAATCGATTTTTTTTTTAATCGATTAATCAACTAATTTCGATTAATTAGAACGCACATACAGATCCAACTACTTTTAGCTGATCTCCTTGCATTGCAACTCTGCATTAGTCAGTGGTAAATGTGGTATACACTTTATACAATCACCTGACACTAGTTAGTTTCTACAATCCATGACTTAACTTCACAGTTCACAAATACGTTTTAAATTCAGCACTGACGTAATTTTCTTTTCCACAGTAGCGTGACAATCCCTCCACATCCATGCTAACTAATCACTCTCACCTTATGGCATGGACCCCTGTGCAAACAGGTGGTCATGCAAGCGGGTATCAAAAGGGTTAACACGGACCATAAACTTCTCTTGCGTCTCCTTAGATCTCAGCAAGGATGCCAGGTCATGGGTAGAAAGAAAAGCTCTAAGTGCTCACCGCTTAAGTATAAGATTACATTTTTGTGTTCAAACACAAACTACTCACATAAAGATGATAAAAACACAGCATGTAAAGCCGACAATCGTGTTAGTTCCATAGGGTAGCAGCGGGTGACGTCATGCGTAGCTCCTCCCCTGTACGCGTTACGTTCAATTAGAACTTCAACGTCACCGAACTCCTCCCCTCTTCCCTTCGTTAGCAGACGGAGGCACTTGGGCAAGGGGGGAGGAGTCCGGTGTCGTCGATGTCTGTGACGTCACCGGATCTCCGACAGAACTCCCTGAAGCCGGCGGAGAGGTGAGTACCGATCAAAAGAATTTTGATCGATCAAAAAAATGTATCGATTAATCGAGGAATTAATCTTTAATTTCCACAGCCCTAGTTAAGAACATTACATATATGCCCAGCAAGGACCAGCAACGTACCAGAAAAAAGCATCTGATCCCACCAGTCTTGGTGTGATCAGATGCTTTAAGGGCAGAGGAGAGATCTAGGAGTCTAATAGACCCCAGATTTCTCAGAAAATAGTACCTGTCATTGCCTACTGCTATCAAAAAGGATATTTACATTCCATGCAATAACAATAAAAGTGATAAAATAAATAAATAAAGGGGACAGTGTAAGAAAAAGAAAAAAAATAAAGCACCCCCATCCCACTATGCTCGCGTGCAAAGGCAAATGCACTCCCATGTCGGTATGTAAACAGTGATTGCACCATGCATGTGAGGTATCACCACAAACATTAGATGGAGGGCAGTAATTCTAGCACTAGACCTCTTCTGTAAATCTAAAGTGGTAACCTGTAAAAGCTTTTAAATATTGGCCAATGGATATTAAACATTTACGTAGTCTGTTGCCATTGCACAGCCGTGCACAATATTAAAGTGTTTGTAACCCTAAAAAAATTTTTTTTTAAATTACATCTTGTTCCCTTATAGCAGGTTAAACAGCACAGTGCTTGTGCTGTCTAACCTACTACTCTGGAAGCTGCAAAAAACCTGGCTGATCCTGACAGTTTCTGCCCTCCGCCCTGTAAACTGACCACGGTTTATTATGGCTGCTGAGCCCTGACACCGTGGTCAGTTTACGTGCCTCCATCATCCGCAGCTCTCCTCTGTTCTCCTCTGTCTTCTTCCCTCTCCCTGCCTGTCAGCTTGGCAGTCTGAGTCTCTGTCTCCGCCCCCACCCCCGCTGCGCTTACTAAAATACAATTTTTTTTTTTTTTTTAATCGCTGCCAGCCCCTCTCTTTTAAGCTTCCATCCTGCATTGTGTAATTGTTAGCAAAGCCTCTAAATACCTTTTGTGATGTATCTTCAGGTCAGTCACATGACCCAGATCTACAGTGGGAGGAGCCAAGCGGCCAGCTCGGCGGTCACGTGTCTCCCGGCTAACATCTGAGTGAGAGCTTGGCTCCTCCTGCTGTAGCCTTGGATTGGAGTATTAGAGCGGCCGGGAGTCATGTGATCACCCTGAAGATACTTCACAAAAAGGTATTTAGAGGCTTCGATTTTAATAAACAATTACACAGTGCAGGATGACAGCTTAAAATAAGGGGGCTGGCAGAAAATCATAATGTAGAGTCTATTTACCCTGCATAACATCAACTTTTATATTGTACCAAACAATTGGGCAATATACAGTAGGAGAAATAATTATTTAATCCCCTGCAGATTTTGTAAATTTGCCCACTTAAAAAGAAATGAAGGGTCTATAATTTTTATCATAGGTGTATTTTAAATGATAAAGACAGACTATCAACCAAAAATCCAGAAAAAACACATAAAACCAATGCTATAAAAAAATGATTTGATCCCCAAGCAAACCATGACTTGGTACATTGTGGAGAAGTGCTTTTTGGCAAACACAGAGGTAAGCCTTTTTTTTGTAGTTAGTGACCAGGTTTGCACACATCTCAGGAGGGATTTTGGTCCACTCTTCTTTACAGATCTACTCTAAATACTTTAGACTATCGACTACTCTCGACTGTCTCTTGGCAACTCAAAGTTTCAGCTCCTTCCATAAATGTTCTATAGGATTAAGGTCTGGAGACTGACTAGGCTGCTCCATGACTATAATGTGCTTCTTCTTGAGCCACTTTTTAGTTGCCTTGGTGGTATGTTTTGGGTCATTGTCATGATGGAAGACCCATTCGTGACCCATCTTCAGTGTTCTGGCTGAGGGAAGAAGGTTCTCATCCAAGATTTTAGAATACGTGGCCCTGTCCATTGGCCCCTCAATGCGCCAAAGTCGGCCTGTACCTTTAGCAGAGAAACAGCCCCAAAGCATAATGTTTCCACCTCCATGCTTGACTGTAGGGATGGTGTTCTTGGGGTCATAGTCAGCATTTTTCTTCCTCCAAACATGGCGAGTCCAGTTAATGCCAAAGAGCTAAATTTTGGTCTCATCTGACCACAGCACTTTTTTCCCAATCCTTCTCTGAATCATTTAGATGCTCATTGTACATGTGCCTTCTTGAGGAGGGGGACTCACTATGTTTGGAGGAAGAAAAATTGTAGTTATTGGTTTTTGACACTGGTACGCGACTAGTCCCCCAAATAGTCTCACACATGTGGTATCCCCATATTCAGGAGAAGTAGCAAAATATGTTTTGGGGTGTAAGTCCACATATACCCATGGCATGTGTGAGAAATATCTTATTAACCGGTTCCCGACCGGCACACACAGATATACGTCGGCAGAATGGCACGTACAGGCAGGAGGGCGTATATATAAGTCCCTCCTTAATGCCTGTCGTGCCATCGGGAGCGCGCCGGTCGGGACCCCCGTGAGGCCGGTCGCGGGTCCCCCGGACTCGATCGCCGTGGGGACACCCGCGATCGTCTCACGGGAAGGCGGGACGGGGAGATGCGGATGTACACAGCATCTCCCCGTTCTGCCTAGCAACTAGTGACGCCGATCTCTGCTCCCTGTGATTGGAGCAGAGATCAGCATTCACTAGCTGACAGCCACACCCCCCCACAGTAAGAAACACACCCCTAGGCATACTTAACCCCTACACTGCCCCCTTGTGGTTAACCCCTTCACTGCCAGTGTCATTTATACAGGAATCAATGCATTTAAATAGCATTGATTGCTGTATAAATGACAATGGTCCCAAAAATGTGTCAAAAATGTCCGATGTGTTTCACAGAAACCAATCAATATACACTTAGGCTACTTTCACACTGAAGGCAGTTTTCGTGCATTTTAGAGCTAAAACTAGCGCCTGTAAAGCGTCTGAAAACTGCCTCTCATGCCTCCCCAGTGTTAAAGCCTGAGTGCTGTCACACTGTGGCAGTGCGCTTGTGGGACGGGAAAAAAAAGTCCTGCAAGCAGCATCTTTGGAGTGGTTTGGGAGCGCTGTATATAAAATACCCTGCCCATTGAAATGAATGGGCATCGCTTCCAAAGCGCCTGAAAAGCGATTTGGAAGCGCCGAAACATGGGCAGTTTAAACCCCTTCTTCGGCTGCTAACAGGGGTTAAAAGCACCCTACTAGCGACCGAAAAGGGCTGCTTAAACAGCACTAAAGCCCTGCTAAAACTGGGCATGGAACGCTAGTATAAGTCCTATAAATATCTACAGGCCCCAGTATGGCCTGATAGAGAACTACATGTCCCAGTATAGACTGATAGAGAACTACAAGTCCCAGCATGACCTCATAGAAAACAAGTGCCAGTATACCTTTATAAAGAACTACAAGTCGTTTTTATCAGGGCATGATGGCTTTATTAAGGTATACTGGCACTTGTAGTTTTCTATCAGGTCATGCTGGGCCCTGTGGTGCTCTTTTGGACTATGCTGTGCTGTGAGCCCCCCCCCCCCTCCTTCTTCCACCAGTAGGGTGCACTCACCTCATATGAATATCCTGATGAGGGAGGTATGTCCCAGGCAGTCCATCAGGGTGAAATGTTGACATCATTTTTGGTGTCTCAGGTGTTGGGAGGTGGGCATGGTGCAGGAGAAGAAGCCTGGGTCCCAGGTGATGCCCTTCTTCTGGCTCTGGTGGTTCTTGTTGAAGACCGCAGTGGAGGAGGTGGCGCCCGGTGGTAATGTGGCCCAGCACCCTAACGTTTGGGTTCAGAGTCTCCCCCTCTGCAGAAGCAATGTGTTCCAACATGGTAATTGAAAACTTCCTGGTTGTACACTACTTCTCCTTCCCTCCTGGAAACAAATGGTGTGAAATATTGGTTCCACATAGTGTGTAGGAGAATCATTTCATACAATTAGTTCAACACAGGATCGGCCTAGGGCAGTGATGGCAAACCTTGGCACCCAAGTTGTTTTGCAACTACATTTCCCATGATAATCTGCAGTGTAGTTGAGCATTAAGGATGAGCTCAGGCGTGTTCGCATGCTCCACGTGCAGAGCTCGCCAGGAAGTCGGCGCTGCGCTAATCACAGGCAGTGAGACATTTCCTGATCTCTACAGCCATGCATCGGGGCAATGTCTCACTGCCTGTGATTAGTGCAGCGCTGCGCCGACTTCCTGGCAGGCTCTGCACGTGGAGCATGCGAACACGCCTGAGCTCATCCTTATTGAGCATCATGGCAAATGTAGTTCCAAAACATTTGGGGTAAGGATGAGCTCAGGCGTGTTCGCATGGTCCACGTGCAGAGCCCACCAGGAAGTCGGTGCTGCGCTAATCACAGGCAGTGAGACATTGCCCGATGCACGGCTGCAGAGATCAGGAAATGTCTCACTGCCTGTGATTAGCGCAGCGCCGACTTCCTGGCGGGCTCTGCGCGTGGAGCATGCAAACACACCTGAGCTCATCCTTAATGCTCAACTACACTGCAGAGATCGGCAATGTCTCACTGCCTGTGATTAGCGCAGCGCTGCGCCGACTGAATGGCGGGTCTGCACGTGGACCATACAAACACGCCGGAGCTTATCCTTAATCTGGGGTGCCAAGGTTCGCCATCACTGGGGGGATGTTCTTAGCAAGAGTGAGCGAGTCCCCATCCCCAAGGGAGCCTGATCTGCTTCTGGGGGAGGGATCTCTGTTCCAGCAAGTGTACAGTGCCCCGACGTGAAGCCTCACACTGTTATCTGCAGGTACCTGCGACAGTGTCGCTATCCCGATAGTTGGCATGGCAGTAAGGATGAGCTCAGGCGTGTTCGCATGGTCCACGCGCAGAGCCCGCCAGGAAGTCGGCGCATCGCTGCACTAATCACAGGCAGTGAGACATTGCCCCGATGCATGGCTGCAGAGATCGGACAATGTCTTACTGCCTGTGATTAGCGCAGCGCTGCACCGACTTCCTGGCGGGCTCTGCACGTGGACCATGCGAACACGCCTGAGCTCATCCCTACTATGTTATTGCCAGTGGCGGCTGGTGCTCAATTTTCAATATTCTTCATTCCCCACCGGCGCCCGATCGATCGATTGGCGCTACCACCATCACTTGATCGATCGCCTGCCGGGCCCCCCCCCTGCCCCTGCACTTACCCCGCCCAGGTGGCGGCTTGCCCCCTGTGTCTTCTCCTGTGTCTCAGCGGTCACTTCTCCCCCCGGCCAATCAGGAGTTAGGACTCCTGGCCAATCAGGTGTTAGGACTCACGGGCAATCGGGATTCAGGACCCGCTACCTGATTGGCCGGGAGGAGAAACAATGAA